>JAVKPL010005133.1:0-23803 GCA_032173675.1 Gastrolobium villosum | reverse complement strand
ACTTAAGCTTCTTGGAAATTTCCAAAAACTTTAGACTTATGGCGCACTTGGTTCATCTTTCCAAATCCAGAGTAAACATTCATATAATTAAGTACTCATCACCTCTTTTGTCTGAACGCTAATTGGTCCACATACTTTAGTATATACTAGTTTCAGTTGAATAGTCGCACAAATCTTTTTGGCCCCCTGTAGGATTACTTGGCCATTTTACCTTCCAAATAGGACTAGCATGTGGCTTTTAGTTAAAAGATTCTTGGACTTTCAGTCCCTCTTTTAACTATAACATGCTTCCTACTTGAGGTAATGTGACTCAATCACAAAGGCCAAAGTTACGTTTCATTTGAAACTATTATTTCTTTGGTGAAAATCCTTGTTCATCATCCTTTCCATTCAACATAATAAATTAAATGGGATATACAACTCAAGTAATAAAGACAATTTAATATACCGGAATAAAAGAAGATGAACTTCTTATTGAAACTGAAGAATTAAATTGTATTATTAAACCATGTTTCCACAAAACAACTAATAGAAATAAAATTCCTCTTCAAATCCGGAATAATTAAACAGTCAACCAAAACTAAAGTCATAAATTATCAAAAAATAAAATAACTTGTTCTACTGCTAATGCAGACACAAGCTCCCTATCTTCAAGCTTAAAATATCTTTGTCCAATGGTAATAAGCTCTCTATGCTTGAACCACTGCAAAGAGCAACAAACATAGTTAGTGGTTCCTGAATCATATTTTCATCCACTAATTAAGCCTTTTAAATTACCCTTACCTTTTTCTTTTCATCACCTTTGGGCAATCTTTCATCAAGTGTCCCTTCAGCCTACAATTGAAGCACTTTCCTTTCGGCTTCTTCATTGCAACTGGTTTGACAACTGATAACCAAGTTATTTTGTTATTGTTACCACCCTTGGGTTTCCCTTTGGATTTAACAAGACTCTTAGCAAAACCTGCACCGACTGCATTCTGTCTAACAGAGCTGCTAGACGCAGCAAACATGTCATTAAGAGTCTGAAGCATTTCTACTCCACTCTTAATCATGTACACTTGCTTCTGCAAGTGTTTTGAAAGACTGACAATAATATAGCAGCGAACTACCATATCTGCCCTCTCCCAATCTGAGAAATGCATCTTAGTTTCCTTAGATGCACTCTCTATAGGTTGCCATGGCTTTGGTCCGGTAAGGACAAATTTTAGCTTTGCATGTTTAAGAACAACATCAAGGTTCCTTTTCCATTCTTCATAGTTTGTACCATCTAGAGGTTTTTGACTCAAAATCATGGCTATAGGATTGAAGGAAGTCATTTTCTGAAAAAACATACAAAGCACACAATTACAAACAAATAATGCAATAAACAAACGAAGTAGATTCTCATAACTACTCTTGTTTATTGTTAACAATCCTTCAGTTTATCTTTACAAGGCTTATCATGGGCAAGTCACTTGTAAAAACCAAAATTGTTATTTGAAAATATGGCATATTTATTTTGAACAAGGGATGGGGTGTTTTTTCAGATAGATGATGACTTATGGGTTACATGGTCTTGGATTTCTCAACTTAAGTTTGTATCCAAAAGAGCAAGTGGGAGATTATTGGGTTTGCTCTTTTACTAAAGCCCAAATGGGTTATTAGTATAAGAAGAGCCCAAGGAACCTAGAGCCCAATGAGCTAGGGTTTCTTGGAACCCATATAAATAGTATCACTTAAGTCATCAGCCTCCTAGGTCTTTTGTGAGAAAGAGGCAAGCTCAGAATCTGATTAGTGCCCACACACTTCCCCTTCCTCCTCGAGAGATAGTTTAGAAGGTCTACCACAACTGTTCGTGAGTTCGTGCTGTGACGCAAAGGACTAAAGCATGCGAAATATCATCATCTCACATCTACGCCATACAAGAGGTAAATGATAAAACCATGATGATCCTTATACATCCAAATCACAATGGTCTCATACGCTTCCGTAGATGCAATTGCTCCTACAATCTAAACAACATAATATAGAACAAAATCATTCAAAAAATCTATTTAACCAATAAAATGAGGTGAAATGGATTGAGGAGAGAGAGAGCTATTACAAGTAGTATTAAAAATATAAAATAAAAATAAAAATTAATATATTAGGTTAGCCTAAGAGGCTCTAAGGTCGAGCTTTTGAATTGAAGCCTAAGGCCTTTTTATTAAACGAGATTTTATACAAGTTCAAGCGTGGTTCTAACAACCAATTTTAGGCATATAAGCTCAGGCCTTAACGAGCCGAGCCAAAGGCCCCTGATTTGTTTATCACCCCTATCGCCCCTTCTCCTCTCGCGACACTCACACGATTACCGTAAAATTTTGGAAGGCCGTAACTTCTAACTCAAGTATCTAAATCATATATATATATTTTAATTTTACATAACTTTTTGAGATCTATATAATAACATCTCATTTTTGCTCAAACTTTTTTTCATTTTGTTTTCTTCACAAAAACAAAATTTGAAATTAATTATTGTCTCGCACATGTGATGTCGCAACTCTAACAAATAGAGATTCAATTAATTAAAATCTCAATAAAATTGATTTGAAAATCGAGGAAGCTAAACAAATAAGGGTTTTTACCTCTTCCCGCTAAAATTTGAATTTAAACGCTATTGTGATTGTTGAACTATTGTTGCAAATTTTGGAAGATAAAATATGCCAAATGAGGTGTCATTACGTAGACCTTGAAAATTTATTTGAAATCAAAAAAGATATATATCTATTTGGATACCCAAGTCAAAATTTACAATATTTCAAAGTTTTATGATAACAGGACTAATGAGATTGTGCCACTTGGCACAATTGCATGACTGATGCGGGGTGGGGGGGCGACACTCAATGTCGCTGGGTTCCCCATGACATTAAACAACCTCTCTTGGTAAATATCGGGAATCAAATACCAAATTGATATATTAAAAGGTAAAAAATCGCTTTTAGGTGAAAGAGCCTACTATTGTGCGAGGATATTTAAAGTGGACCGGGACCACCATTTTTAGGTGGTCCCTTAGGGGGTGTTTGGTATGCAGGCAAATTTTTTTTGCCAAGGAAAGTGTGGTATGGAAAACTAATTTGATGTGTTTGGTAGGGGGAAGAAATGTTTGTCCATTGGAAACTCAATTTGCAGTCAAGTTATTTGTCACCATTTTACAATGTTCAACTTTGCCATTGAAAATGTGGAAAAATAAATTGCCAATGTGGGGGAAAAATGGCTCAAGGTTTTAAGACCAAAACACCCTTAGCAATAGATATAAACATAGGGGTGAGAGAAAATATATAGGTAATTTGGTAATTTTGGTAAAGATTCCCATCATTTTTTTATAATCAACCAAACATAGTTAGTCAAATTAATCCAAGTTTCCTATCAAATATTTTGGGCTACCAAACATCTTTTTGCAAATTATCCCGTAAAAAAGTTTACTAACTATTTATCTGTAAATTTTTTTTCCGGGATCAAAAAAATTTCTCTTATACCAAACGTCCCCTTAGTGTAAATAGGAGGGTAAAATGGGAAAAGTGAGAAATAATAAGGGTAAAAAAGAAAAGAGAAAATTAATGTTGTGAGAGAGAACACCACAAGATTCAGTGGTCCTGGAGCATATTAAATTTTTCCGCTATTGTGCCTAGTGACGTGGCGTTGCGTGGCATAGGAGCTGAATTCACATGCTTTAGATGCTAAACTTTCGTGGGGAGTAATGTCCAATTATATTACGCCACGTTGCTTTCAAATTGCACCTTGTCCCTTCCTTTGTCAAAGTTCTCTGTAAAATTTTTTTTTGTATGGTTTGGTGCAACTCAAATCCTAATACAACGTTAATTTTTATTTAAGAATCTGGTATTAAATAAGATAAAGTATCTAGTTTATTAAAAAAACTGAAAAGTGCTTACTATTTTTTCCCTTAAGTAATTTGGAATAATTAATAAAAAAATATTGAATATTCCTTAACTAAAATATTTAAGGATTTCAATTATTTAAATTTTTGCCTTGAATAATGAACCTTTGTTAATGAGTGTTCTTAATTCGTATATTAATAAATAAATTTTAAAAATTTAAAAATAAGAGTATTAAATATCTTGAAAATCTAAAATCATTTAATATTTTCTTTTTCTTGATTTCACTTTAATTGAGTTGAAAAAAAATATGTTAACTTCTTTAAACGCTATTAAGAAAGTGACGTCATTAACAAGTATCAACTCAATGGTTGATAAGTTTTTTCTAAAATTGAAGAGTTTAAATTCATAGAAAATATTTATGGAAAGTTACAACTTAAATAATGAGAAACAAAAATTATTCTTTTAGTAATATTCATGTTCAAATACGATCTAATAAAAAAATTTGTATATTTTTACCAAAAAATAAAATAAAAATTGTATACTATTACTAAACAATAATATGTTGTATTATATGCATGCACATAGTGGACTAATTTTGATGCTCAGTAGCTCCTCCTAGCATATAAAATGGCACCGATGTAAAATGCCCCAAATATAATAGCAGGGTAAGGCCCATTAAACAAACACTGGGCTGGAGCAGTTAATATCACCAGGCTTGATATTCTAACCCTTTTTTTTTGTTGTTGATATTTTTGGGATCAAAGTTAATTTTTCATTCATCAACCCATTATGACAACAGAAAAACGACTTCGATATTTGAATGTAGATCCTTTTACATCACATCTACACCGCCTTTCATGCATATTTTGTCCATAAATTTTACTTGCCACAACATTTTTTTTCTATTAAATCATTGGTCGTATAATTACATCACACCACTGATTATACAAGTGTGATAAATGACTTGGATAACGTGGTATTATATTCAACTAATAACATTCGTAAATAACTAGGTGAAGTAAATGACTTGGATATTTAACGTGCTATTACATTCAACTAATAACATACGTAAATAACACACCGTATTAAGTCGATGTGCTATTATTATATTTAGCCGCTTGCCAAGAATCCCACTTCAGCAAAAGAGAATTTTTGTTCACACTACTCAATGAGATAGACATATCTTCGGTTCCAATCTTTGGACAATGCCACTGAACTCGAAAACTACTCCAGAGAAAAGTGTCCACTTAAGATAGACATTGGACCTGTTTTCTTACTTCAAAATTTGAAAATCATGTCTTGCCAAGATTTTGTTTATTATAGTTCTGGAGTCAGGTTATTTCATGTTAACATTTACTTCTACAAGTTATGCAAGGTTTTCAAAGCTCAACCTGATTATCCGATGTTGGTTCTTTTTGATAACTTAGTAATTTTAATTATATTGAGTTGTCATAGATGTAAAATTACAATCTCGAGATGAGTTTCGTTATCTGATAAACAAATTAAAAAAAATATGACATGTAAATAACCAATTCAATACAAAAGTTTAACCTATTAGGTGAATGCTCACATAAGAGACCTTTGGCTTGAAACATGGACATTTAAAAGACTCAATTTTGATTTATCGTCACTACTAGAAAATGCTTTTTTTTCGACGGAAAAGAAGCCGTCGAATAAGTCTTCGTAGGTAATAAATTTTTCGACGGAATTAGAGATTCCGTCGAAAAAATTCGACGGAAATTATTTCCGTCGATTTTTTTCAACGGAAATTATTTCCGTCGTTTTTTTTCGACGGAATAATTTCTGTGGAAAATTTCGACGGAAAAATAAGTCCGTCGAAATTTTTCGACGGAAAATGAATGACATTCCGTCGTATTAATTTTCGACGGATTAAAATTTTCGACGGAAAAAATTTTCGACGGAAAATGAATGTAATTCCGTCAATAAATCTTTTAATATTTTTCGATGGAAAATAAATTCTGTCGAAATTTTTCGACGGAAAATGAATGTAATTCCGTCGAAAAATCTTTTAATATTTTTCGACGGAAAATAAATTCTGTCGAAATTTTTCGACGGAAAATGAATGAAATTCCGTCGAAAAATCTTTTAATATTTTTCGACGGAAAATAAATTCTGTCGAAATTTTTCGACGGAAAATGAATGAAATTCCGTCGAAAAATCTTTTAATATTTTTCGACGGAAAATAAATTCTGTCGAAATTTTTCGACGGAAAATGAATGAAATTCCGTCGAAAAATCTTTTAATATTTTTCGACGGAAAATAAATTCTGTCGAAATTTTTCGACGGAAAATGAATGAAATTCCGTCGAAAAATCTTTTAATATTTTTCGACGGAAAATAAATTCTGTCGAAATTTTTCGATGGAAAATGAATAAAATTCCGTCGAAAAATCTTTTAATAATTTTCGACGGAAAACAAATTCCGTCGAAAATTTTCGACATAAATTCTTTGAATATTTTTATCTCTACAAAATTAATATCAACTTATGTTTCACACCTGATAAACAAATATATGAAAGTAACATATCATAATTATATGATTTTAATATAATTATGATATGTTAAAAATCCCTGTCATATACTAATCAAAATATACTTATATATATAAATGTCCAACACATATACTAATCAATAGGGACATACATATACAAAAGTCCCTATCATATACTAATCAAAAGAGTACTATGTCTAAAAATGTCCAAGACATATGCTAATCAAAAGGGACATACATATACAAAAGTCCCCTGTCATATACAAATCAAAAGAGTCCTATATGTATAAATGTCCAAGATATATACTAATCAAACAGGAACATACATATACAAAAGTCCCTGTCATATACTAATCAAAATAGTCTATGTGCAATAGTCCCGGTCATATACATCCAACAAAGATACAAAAGTCATGCTGGTGGATGACCTGCATGATCGTGGTCATCACCTACGTCCTGAGACGGGGGCTGAGTCTCGTCGTCATCCTCAGTATCTAAAAATTCCACAGGAAGCCTTCGCAAAAGCTTCTCCATGGTGTCCATTCGCTTCTGCATCATAACCATTAAACTATCCTGTTTGTCAACCATTTTCTGCTGCTGTGCAGCCTTCTCCTCTTGCTGTGCAACTGTACCCTGCAACTGTAGAATCAATGTGCGCATCCTGTCATTCTCCTGCTGCGACACTCCAAATGGTAACCTATTGCAGATTCGAGATTGCTTATATACTCCTCCTCGTGTACCTAAACCGTATACCCGTCCTTTACTGTTAACCCCACCAGCTGCCTGCAAGATTAAATCATTATCCGAGGCAATACTGCTAGCATCCACTCCTGGAGTGACTTGACTATCTCTCTCTTCCCTAAGTCTCGTAAAGTCATCCTAAAATTTACATAGAAAGTATTGATGTGTTAAATTCAGGTACACTAAAACTAATCAGCTTTCTGAAGTAAACATTTGGTGTAAAAATAAATATTACTCACAGCTTTTGCCTTTGCCTTGTCATTGCACCACCTGTCACGATCATCTTTAGATGTGTGTGTATGTTTGAACACAGCCCAATCCACGGAGGACAGATCCGTGACGCCATCTGCCAACTGCGTGGGGTCAATTCATAAAACAATAAGAACATAATACTGTGAGTATAAAAAAAGGCTTACCATAAACATTTAATCTACATGCATATGCAATTACTAGTATTCTTACCAACCGCCTTGCATGCTCAGTAAATGGAAGTGAACCTCCAGAATGTGAAGGTCCATCAAATTTGGACCTGTTCCTCTTATTTGCTTCAGACATTTTCTTCCATTTTTCATTAGACCAGTGAACCTTCAAACCATCAAGAACATCTTGTCTCATCCAAGACACATCGCCCTTTCCTTTTCTTATCAAATTCAAGTGATTTCTGATTATGTCAGTGGCTTTGATCTTGTATGCTTTATCAAAAAAATATTGGTCATCCGGCAAGCATTTATATTTTTCCTAATATATAGGTGAAACACGACAAGAAAGACAAGTTAGTAAAAATATCAACATTAACTTGAAAACCTTGAATCATACATAAATAATAATATGGTAATATGGTCAGATTTGAAGGGCAACCATTACCATCAATGTGTTCAACCAGTTCGCCTTGACATTGGTTGGAACTGCCTTATATGTAGGGTATGGACCGTCATAATTGCGCTTGATTATTGTCCACATTTTGCGCACTACATCACATGGTTCAAAGCTGAAATACATTGTAATGTGATTATATTGACCAATGCAACAAAATGATTATCAACATTTACATGAAAGTGTATTGAAAAAATAACATAACAACCATTAACAATTTTTGTACTTACCTGGTGCCATCGATGGTCGGTCGTACCCATATACGATTGTCCACGGGATCTTTCTCCCCCCACCGTGGAACAAGATCCTGGATGATAGGCGGAGGTGGACCATAATATGGAGCCGCCGGTGGGGACAGCGTGATCCTTTTTAACAAAAACAAGAGAAAAATAGCACAAATTTGACAATGATTATATTTGAACACAAATTTATTGGAATTTAAAATGTAGAATATATGCATATATTTTCAGATAACCTCATTTTCCTCTAGAGTAGAAGGTACAAACGATTCCGGTGTCTCTTCGACTGCCGATGGTGGTGATTGTGCATCTGGTGATGTTGTTTGCAGACGTGAAGACAATGACGTGTGGTCCTGCCCTCGACCTCTAATGGTCCCTCGTCCATATGTACGTAGAGAGGAACTATCCTTGCCTCTACCCCTACCATGTGTAGGGTCAAATGCCTCCATCTGTATAAGAAACATACTTGATTAATATTTCAGTTTACCATTACAATTTCTATAACAATTGATCATCCGTGAACATGTATAAATAGTATGCATCAATGAACTTGAATGGCACCCAATGTTACCAAATATGTCATTAAAATTAACAATACATCCAAAGATAAGTATATGATATGTCAAATATTACAACAATGACAACTTCAACCGACATATTACAAGAAATATGACCACAAACAAACAATCATGATCCTACTCAATTGTGTAATGATTGTTTATAATTGGCATTTCATTCTGAATCTTCATTCAAAACTATGTCTTCTTCTTCAGTTTCCTCAGTCTCATAATCGTCATGTTCTGATTCAGATGATGACAAGAATTGTGGTTCCTCAATGTCTGTGTCATCACTATCAATGCGATATGTGGGGATTGTCTCTAATTCAGCTGTAGTGTCAACAAGGATGTCATGGATGTCATCATCAGCAATGTGTACAGGAACCTCCCCAACATAATCATCTTGGTAAGGAGTGTCAATCTGATTGGTTTCTTTTACTCTTGTCACTGGGATAATGTTACGTGCTTTGGTTTTAATTACCCCCATCCATTCTTGTTCATCCCCCGGATAGGATGTATAATACACCTGCTCAGCCTGTTGAGCAAATATAAAAGGATCGTATCTATTGTATCTCCTAGACTTCTTGATTTCAACATTGCCATACCGATCTTTTCTTGTGCCCTGTGTGCTAGGATCAAACCATTGACATTTAAATAAAGTTAACTTTGTGTCTCCATGGCCAAGATAATCCATTTGTACAATATCAACTATCATCCCAAAATAGTCAACTTCTAAGCTTTCCATCTGCGATCCTCTAACGCAAACGCCATAATTTGTTGTAGCCATCCCTTCATTTGATGATATAGTCGCAAACTTGTATCCATTAATAACATACTTTGGACAACGAATGATGCTTTGGTTTGGTCCCCAAGCTAAGCTCCATACAACATCTTTTGTCGCATTATGAGATTGTTTAACCTACATTGTGTTGTAAAAATTAGATGGTTTAGCACATAACGTGCATTGGTTTAACGATACATATTAAACTAGTAATATGTGCAAAAGCGTTGGTATACATATTCATACCCTTCTTGAATACCAGGATGGAAACTCTGTTGATATTTTTTCGTCAAGTTGTACAACTGTTATCAAGGGATTTTGGAGTCTTTCTAAGTTGGAGAATGTCCTGTCATGATAGATATATGTTGGGAATAAGCAACGAGGATATATTGCCTTGGAGTATAACTAAGAACAGGTAAATTTTTTTACAACAAGTTGATATTAGATAAATACTCTAAGTAAGGTGTAACTTCATCGCAATTGAGAAGGGTATATAATATTGCTGTCTCCCTATCAACAGGATCAAGTGTTGCTTTGGTTTTCCTTCCAATTGATCGTCCAGGGTAGTTGAATATTGAATTTTGCATAGGAGCACCTTGACTTGTTCCACATCCATGATCATTTCGTGGGAGTCTTGTCCTTCTTGTAGGAAATTCTGGGGGGTAATAATATGATGCAAATGTTGACATTTCCTCAGTCAGATATGCCTCAGCAATATAGCCTTCAACATAATTTGAATTCGTAACCTTTTGTTTCAGAGTCCGAATAAGCCTGTGTTTGATGACAAAGTTATAAACATTTATTTTAAGTTATATAACTTATGAAATATTGTAATCTAGAACTAACTCGGATGAAAATTACCTTTCAAATGGATACATCCATCGATACTGCACCAGGCCACCAACTCTAGCTTCATATGCCAAATGTATTGGCAAATGCTCCATTGAGTCAAAGAAAGAAGGCGGAAAAAACATCTCCAACTTGCATATCATTATTGGGACATTCAATTCCATCACTTGCAATTTTGCCACACTCAACTGAGATGCACATATGTCCTTAAAATATACTCCTAACTCAATCAGTGCATTCCAAATAGGCTTAGGTAATGCTTTGAATGCCCAGGGTAGCAATCTCTGGAAGAAGATATGGCAATCGTGACTCTTCATCCCAAATAACTTTGCCTCCCTCATATCAACACATCGGGACATCTTGGATGCATATCCATCGGGGAATTTAAGATCTTTCACCCACTGTAGTAACTTAATTCGTTGCTCTTTATTGAAGGTGTAATTAGCTTTGGGTTTACTTACCTTTCCATTTGGATGAACCACTAAATTTAGGAGAGGTCGCTTGCAATGGAACTGAAGGTCCTTTCTTGAATTGATGGTATCCTTTGTCTTGCCCTTTGTGTCCATCACTGTGTTCAGTATATTCATAAAGACATTTCTCTCAATATGCATGACATCAAGGTTGTGTCTCAATAATTGATCTTTCCAATAAGGCAATTCCCAAAATATAGCTCGCTTTGTCCAGTGGTGAGATTGCCCATATTCGTCATCAGGAGCAAAAAGTGGAACTTCCTCCGCAGTGGCCCTGTATCTCACTCTCAGCCATTCTTCTTCCCCGCTAAGCCTCTGTGGTATATTTGATATATCCTCACTGCCATTTATGAATGCATGTTTGTTTTTCCTGTAAGGATGATTCAATGGCAAGAATCGACGGTGACGGTCAAACCATGATACTTTACGACTATGTTTCAAGCTGAAGCCTTTACATTGTTCCATACAAATCGGACATGCAAGCTTCCCCATTGTTTGCCAACCAGACAACATACCATATGCAGGAAAGTCATTAATTGTCCACATCAATGCAGCCCGCATCGTGAAATTTTGCTTCAATGAAACATCATATGTATGGACCCCATCAGTCCATAGCATTTTCAATTCATCAATCAGAGGTCTCAGATAAACATCAATGTTACGCTTTGGGTTTGAAGGCCCTGGGATAATACATGACAAAAACAAGAACTCTCTCCTCATGCACATCCATGGTGGCAGATTATATGGAGTGGTAATGACTGGCCAGCAAGAATAAGTCTTCCCCGTCATATCAAATGGAGCAAACCCATCGGAACATAAACCAAGGCGGACATTACGGGGTTCTTGAGCAAAATCATGATGTGTTTCATCAAAGTGCAACCATGCTTCAGCATCTGATGGATGTGTCAAGGAATCATTATTTCTTTCATGTTCTCGATGCCATCTCATCTGACAAGCTGTCTGCTCTGAAGAGTATAATCTTTGAAGCCTCGGTACAAGGGGAAAGTACCACATTTTTTTAACTGCTGAAGCTTTCTCCTTTCCATTTTTTGTTACATATTTATATCGATTTTCCCCACAAAATTCGCATTTATCAAGTTGTGAATGTTCTTTATAGAACAACATGCATCCACTGGGGCAACAATGTATCTTCTCTCCTTTAAGACCGAGATTCTTCACAGATTTTTTTGCATTATAAAAATCCTTTGGCATTGAATGCCCTTTTGGCAAGACATCTCCAACAAACTTCATCCATTGATTGAAGCACCCCTTCATTCGATAATCTGTTTTCAAGCTTAGGGCTGTCAGACAAGCGGATAAGGTGGTGTGTGTCTCACAACCATCCCACAATGGACGTTGGGATGCTTGAAGCATGTTGAAAAATTGTTGTGCTTCTGGATTAGGATCTTCATGCATTAACTGTTGAATTTCTTATGTATCACCCTGTAGGTGCGCTCCTATATGTGGACCTGCAGCATCCATGACCAATTGCTGATATTGTTCATAGTTATCTCGTTGACCACTTCCGCCATAATATGAGTGTCTATCAACCACTGGGGAAGGATTCGGATGAGATTCTCCATGACTTGACCAACAATAATAATCAGACATGAAGCCGTACTTACACAAATGCACCCTCATTGTGTCTGCGTTATTAAATTTGGTACACTTGCACTTCTTACAAGGACAACGAAACTCAGTCGTTGAGTTGGTTCTATTTTCAATTGCGAATTGTATGAACCTCTCAATTCCATGTTGGAATTGTAAAGTGATTGACCTTGAATCATCTATGCAATTATACATCCAACTCCTATCATTTGATCCTTCCATAAACTTAAAAATGAAAAGAACTCTGCAAACCATACCATGAACATGTAGAATTTAAGGAATGAATGACATAAAATGCGAAAATATTTAACAGAGCATATCTTTTTGAAAGCTTCTGAATTAATATGTAATGAGACAGAATATCTTGACATGTATGGAAAAGAAGATAGAGTGTAGCTTGTTAATTAACCTTAATATTTATTTTACATAATATGTGATGGCAGTATTAATAAGCAGAACAAATTAAGTTCTGAATATGCTTTAAACATACATGCATATTGTTTGTGTGTTTTGTATGCACGTGTGCCTGTACAGATACCCATATAAATATATAGCTGTACCTGGGTACTGGCGGAACACAGCTCCACTGTAATTGACAATATATGGTGCTACTGCAACTGTCTTAAAAACAGAAAAAGAAAACAACCAATGCCTATTATTTTAGAAAGGGATCAATATCTAGAGACAATTCAATAAAGACGGGGTACCTTTGAATAATCTCTAATTCGAATGTAGAACACTGGAGTGAATTGAGAAAGAAAACAGTAGTGCAAATCTTTGGTTGGGAAGTCCAGAAGGCCCAAATCAGCACTGTAAATTCAATAATTATTCTGTCATAAATAAGTATACGAAGAAGTGTTTAGGCACGTGGTTTATCCAAAAAAATATAAGTGTTTGGGATAGGCATGCATGAAAACTAAAAAAAATACAAAATATACCGCAGTGTGTCTAGTTCAAGATTAAATAGAAGTGTTGGTGTTGATGTAGCAAATTTTTCCTCCAAAATTCAAGTAATTACAATGGGAGATATCCATCAAACTAAAGCAGCTAGGAGAAGACAGTGTACAGAATATGTTCTATACAATGACAGATAATAACCTACTTTAAGAATTGCTCACACATTTGGCCAAAAAGGCCATCAAAACCAGAGCATAGATCAAGTTTTATCATTTAAGACCTTACTAAACTCTATATAGAGAAATTTTTTGCATGCTGACCCAAAATCAAATGAATAAAATAACATTATATTACTGCATATTATTTATCACCAATGAACAAAAACTAAACAATTTGTGACTAAAGAAGCCAAGTCCAAGCCACGTGTGCTGAGAAGAGTGAAAATTCATTAGCACATCAAAAATTTAAATTCAAAAAAAGGTTCAGGAAACCTTCAAATGACAGAGACACCATACCACATACTTTCTATATTAGCAAGTTCACGTGTGCTGCTGTTAATGAATATGTAGAGTGATGGAGGGTCACTAGACTGCCAACGATCTGCATTTGTAAGAAATGAAATTGTCAAAATATTATTATTTCATCATGCACATGATTTACAAAGTAACACTGCATCACCAACAATCTGGCTTGGTACAATCTTGTAAACTACAGAGTTGCAAACCTATGGCCATGATATGCATCTACATGGCAATACAAAAGTCAATCAACCATGGGAATAAAATCAGTCTCTATAATCACTACATTAGAAATGAATCATATTTTGACAAAGGTTGATCCAGAAGGACGTCATTATGACTTGCACTTGGAACAAAGAACAGATTCAATTATAAATACAAACAAAAGACAAAGTATAATTAGAGTGCACCACTAGAGAGGTCAATTTTTTATTGCAAAATGCTGATTAGCCACATTTAAAAATGTGGCAAACATTGATAAAAAATGTGGCTAACATATTCTACCACATTTTGATTAAATGTGGCTATAAGAGGTGTTGCAATAATTTAGCCACATTATTTTATTCACTTTGCCACATTTTGATTGAGTGTGGTAGCCTTTTTTTAGCCACATTTATTGTTAATTTAGCAACTTTACAAATGTGGTTAAACTGTTTTGTTTGCCACAGTAGAAAAATGTGGCTAATTGTGCCTAAATTTTTTTTAGCAATATTCATGACCATGGCTAATATATTAAATTATTTTTTAAGAAATTAAAAATATTATGAATTCTATAAATATTAAAATAATAAAGAAAATAATGTTGAAAATAGCTCAAACACGATTTAGAAATGTGAGCCAAACACTAAATATTATATTCTATTATCACTGATGAATTTGTACAAGTAGACATGTTTTCAATTTATATAAGCTAATCAAGCTTTCTACCAATGTCATATAGGTAAAAAATGGCCAAATAAAACTAATAAAAAGTTTACTTATGGGACATCTATACAAAAAATTATCTTCTCAATTCCATAAAAAAATACGGTGGTACAAATTTTCCATATCATTCATTTAGGATTTGTTCTTATATGCCATCCTAGTCCTTTGAAAATGCCTTCTACCATATCACACCTGCACAAATCCACAAATTAGTTGGTTACTGGGTAGGTTCTGTCAATCTGTCTTATAGAGAAAAATTCTTGTGTAGATTGATAATAAGTTGGACAGAGTAAGTGAATAAAATAGAATACAAGTTATCCTTTTACAGACAATTGCATAATGATGATATATAAATTGTTTATTAACTTAATCTATGGATAAGTTGTGTAGAGAATGTTTGTACAATAATGTCTCCTTTTATTCTTTATTATTTTAATATTTATAATAACAGTAATATTTAGCATTGAACGATTCCACCATTAAAAGAGCAACCTCTTATAGACTTAGCCTATCCATAATAACAGCAGAACAAAACAAGCCATAGGAAATAACAAAGCAAGATAGAAGTTGCTGGTGATTGGTTTTGAAAAATATTTTACACGTGCAAGAAATCATATGTTGTGAATTCTTGAACTGTATAATTATACCATATACTACATAGAATAAAAGTGCCAATATTGTACCACCGGATTCACCTTATTGGTATGCAAGCGAGCGAGTAAATATAGCAGTAGATATCCAACTTCTATGCAAATAGGTTCATGTCAAACGAAATCAATTACTGTTATCATTAACAATTAAAGTCTCCAACAAAAATCACATATGAAATTCTTTACTCATATTATTGAGGAGACCGGAACAAATAAAAAAAAGGGCAAATCCAATCTAGAGACACAAGAAGTAATCTGTCATAAAGGCACACGAATAAACATTACATGATTGAAAATGGTCTAGAAAGCAAACAAACCATTATCAGGAATCAGCATTGATAACATAAGTAACACCAAAGAAATACAAGCTTTACCTCATGAGAAGGAAATAGATCAGCCTCCATGTCACGATCAAAACCAGAGGACAATTTTTCTGATTGCACATGAGGATCAGGGTCCAAGGGCTCAGACTTTGCTAGTTCACGAAGCTGACCAAGAATCTCTTCTCTGCGTCGCCCACAAGCAGCCTTACGATTCTGATTCAATAAAAAAAATACCCTCAACAAGTCAAAATTGTAGCAATAGACACAGATTTTCAATTTGTTCTATTACATCCAAACAATCCAGATTCAAAAAATTAATTATTAAAAAACCATAAATTATTAATACTATAGTCTAAAAAAATCAGGCTTTGATCCACAAAATGAGCTCCTCAATTCTAACAAAAGAGTAAATGAATTTCCAATTGCATTTTCTGTTTTCCAAGCATCCAAACAAGGGAACAAAATAAAAGGGAACATACATATACATATATACATATACCTTGGGCAGAGGAGGAACTTCCATAGCATGATAATTATGAGAAGAAGCAGAAGAAGAAATCAAGCCATAAATCTAGTTGATACATGGTAGCTTGTCCACATTTAGCTAAGAGTATCCTACAAAATCATCACATTAGTATTCGCTCATACGTTCCTTCGTCTGATCAGAGCGGTCATCCGTAGTGCCAGTAGAGTTTGAAGAGCTACTACTTCTATGGATAAATGACCTCTCTTTCTTTGAAAACGTCCCACTAAATCTATTTTCTGGTAAAGTAAAATTCCTCTTTCCATTTAAGTAGAGGGGAACGATTGTTCCTGAACATTTAGCAGAAAAATTAATGAAACCAAACTAATAAAGAAGTATCATTGTTCTTATTTGTAAGCAGAGAAATAGAATAAATAATATTAATAGTGAACAGTTTGCCAAATTTTAGTTAAATTGAAAGAACTCTGCACCACTGATGAAGCTTACCATATTACACAACAAGTGCGACGAAGCAAACGAAAATTATGCAAGTAAATGAGCAGTTAATTTACCTCTCTTAAAAGTTGTTAAAGCTCTTACTCAAGGTTGCAAGAAGAGCAAAGCAGAAATAACCACATAGGAAATGTATATTTTTGGCATAAAAAACTACAATATGCATTTCCATGTGGAACATAAGCCATCCCTGAAGAAAAGAGAAATAAAGCAATTTTATCTTAAGAATTATGAAGTCATAAGCACAAACATGCTGCAGAAGGATTTAAAACAAGCAATTTGCATCTTACGAATTACAGTTAAAATAAACTAACCTTATTACCAAAAAAATAAAATAAATAAAATAAGCTGTGGAAGTGGTTATGTACCTCTATTTCTTTCTAACTCAACAATGTCCAACTATAGGCCCGAAGCCATACATTCAAAACCTTAATTCTTTTCCCCTCAATCTTCAACCTTCACCTAACTCCAAACCCTAGAAACCAAATCTAGGGTTTTACAGAATAGAAAACGAACAAAATACAGAGAGAAAATAACAGCCTAGAGCTAATAGTCCTTTCTCCTCTCTATACCCAAGAAAATAGAAGAACCAGACAGGAATCGACAAAGAAGGAAAAAGAAGAAAACGAGCTTCAACGCTCGCGAAGCACACATAGTAGGTTTCGGGCTTCGTTACCTTCTATTTCGATTCAGATCTCGCACTTTCTCTCTCTATAACTCTTGAGATCTAAAGATCCTTGAGCTTGATTTCGAGCGGACCTTGGGGATGGGAAGGAAATGGCCGCAGTCGAGGGGGCGAGCGAGGAACATGCGGAGGGTCCTGCGACGGCGGAGGTGGATGAAAGGCTGGTGGTAGGGCTGCGAGTGGGGCTATCAGCGACGACGCTTTGGGTGGCTAAGAACTTGAATTTGTGGAGGGTAGGCATGGTCACGAGTTTTTTTTTCTAAATTATGAATTTAATAAAATGAAATAGGAATAGAAATAAGAATAGGAAAATGAACGGGGGTTTTTGTTTTGTTGTAGAGAGAGAAAGTGAGATCTTATTTAAATTCAGAGAGAGCAAAAGAATGATTGCCTTAAGAAAGGAACTTTATCGGTGGTGTATAAAAAAATATATTTTCTCCTTGTTACGAGTTATATTGCCACATTGATTGCGTAGTAAAATGAAAATTTTAAAGGTTTTGCGACATTAAATTTAAATGAGGTTAAAATAATGTCCCCAACCTCCGTGTTTTTTGTAGTGAATGATTAATATAAAAATATAAAAAATAAATAAATTTATTTTACACGGGCCAGCCTCCAAGGCTTTAAGGTCGGGTTTAACTATGGAAGCCTGAGACCTTTTAAATAAAAAGGCTTTTTGCATGAGTATAAATTTGGATCCAATAATTAAAAAAGACGAGCCGAACCGGGCCAAAATGAGCCGGGTCTAAGGCCCCTGATAGGCCCTGACCTTATTATGAAACGTGAAAGGGTAAGGCATAAATGAATAGCATTACTAAAATAATACGATGATAATTAAACAATCGTAACAATTTTGATTTAGTGTGACTCAATTTAAAATCGACTTGACACCTATCTGAGACAGTTTAAATAGTTGGAAACGAATTGATACTTTGTAACCATGACTCTCATTATGTTTTTGTTTAATTATATCCGTAATTATTCAATCATTTGTTATGTTGAAGATTTTCCATAACTTCGTCCTTTGAATAAGAAATAACTCGAAAAATAAAATGTGAAAGATGACGAGAGATCTTATTACTTTGTGATTACGATCGAGACTTTCTTTACAATATTGTCTTCTTTAGATTTTAAAGTTGATCCTATTCCTCAAAACTGCGACTTACTAGTTACTACTGTACTAATTCTTGACAGACTAAAAAGTGTTAATCCAAGAAGGAAAAGACAGGTCTTGTTTCAGACCAGCACGTTGGTTGCAACAATAATGATGTTTCTTAGTGTTCTGATAGAAAAGCAGCCCAACTCTAGTCTGACTAATATGTAATATTATGCTATTGCTTGGAAGGGTAAAGAAGAAATTTAAAGCTGAGTAAGAGAAGTCTTGTTTCTACAACTTTAAATTAGTTTCGCAATTTTGTTTGTCTTACTTCCCTTCTAGGGGAATTCCTTGTTAGCTGTCTATTATGAAATTCCGAATATAGATTTGGTAACAAAGCTATTAAAAATGGGAAAAATTACTATTACGCCGTATGTGATAAATTTTTCTCCTACACACCCTCTTATCAGAGAGAATTCAATAATAGATTCTATATTGAAAAATGAGAAGTGAATACAGAAAGTACGTTCCAACTCTATTACAGTACCCTATATATACACATAAGCAACTTCATAACAAACTCATAACAGAATCTGAGTTAATAGTAACTGAATTAACAGAATCAGCTGCAGACTCAGTAGCATTTGAAGATTCTGATACCCCCCCCCACAAGCTGGACGATGGATGTCCATAAGACCAAGCTTGGAGAGAAAAACCTTGAATAGGTTCACATGTAAGGCTTTGGTAAAGAAGTCTGCGAGCTGGTTATCTGATGAAACAGGTAGAAGGTGAATCAGTCCAGATTGGATGCGTTCTCTTGTGACATGGCAATCTATCTCTATATGTTTTGTTCTTTCATGAAAAGAGGGATTGTGAGCCAAATAGATTGCTGAATTATTGTCACAATACACAGCTGCTGGTTTGGATTGTGAGATTTGGAAATCAATGAGTAAATAATGCAGCCATTGAATCTCACACAAAAGTGTAGCCAAAGCTCTATATTCAGCTTCGGTTGAAGACCTTGAGACAGTTGTCTGTTTCTTCGATTTCCAAGAGATCAAAGAAGATCCCAAGAAGACACAGTATCCCGTGACTGATTTTCTGGTATCTGGGCAACATGCCCAATCCGAATCAGCAAAGTCACTCAATAGCATTGAAGATTCTGATGAAAAGAAAAGACTGTAGATACAAGGTATGTTTTGATGATAACAAAATGACAATAACAAAAAGAGAAGAGCTTTGGTCAAGAGCAAAAAGCATTAACCGTATGTGGATATTGAAGATGTATGATGTAGCCACACAAGAAGAGTAATGTTATATCAAAGTGGCAAGATCATTGGATCAAGAGCAACAAGGAATAATTAGAAGAGCAACACCAAGATCAAAGATAACTAACCATGATGAAAAATGATCAAAACCAACAAAGTGTCAAGTATTGTCATATCCAACAAGTCAAAGCATCAAGTTCAAGAAAAGATCCAAGACACAAGACATAAAGCTAAGTCTAAAATCATATTTGGAATATATCTTTAGGACTTAGAATATATGTGAGGGTATATGGTAGATTGCATTGCATGAGCTCAAAGTTTTTCTCAAGGTAAACGTGTTTTTTCAAATTGCACAATCATAATCTTTATATACTTGAAATAAATTTGAAAAATCCAAGGAAAAGATCTTTGACATATTTTAAAACTTCAAAACATATTTATCAAGTCAAGATCTTTCACAAAAAGTGGTTGGAAGCAAGCTAGAACACATTTGAACCTAAAATTTGTTGCTTAATTTCGCTTCTTCCTTCCATACAATTTTTCGTATCTAAGATGATGGATTTGGATCTTGTGGTCTTCATAAAAGTTGTAGATCTTTCTCTTATCTTTCCAACGAGACCAAGATCACATCAATCCGACAAGTATAACTCAAGTTATGCCCAAAATACGAAACAGTGTTCTTGCTGTCAATAAAGTATTCGAATACCTGATGAAGTATTCGAATACCATACGAAAAGTATTCGAATACTTGCTGGGAAAAAGGCTTATAACGGTCATAAACGGCTATAAATGAAGTATTCGAATACCACACGAAAAGTATTCGAATACTTACTGGGCAGAATGCATAAAACGGTCATAAACGGCTATAAACGGCTAGTTTTCAATGGAAACACTATAAATACATTCCTTATGACCCTAACACGTATTGATCACCATTCCTACACATAATAAGGATGATTTGAGAGCTTCTACACTATTATTTGCATATTCTTTCATATATTTCAATGATCAAACATATTTGAGCTCATATCTTGAAAATCCATATACCCATAGTGCTTCAAGTTGTATATCCACACTTTGAGAGTGTATATTCATTTCCAAATATTTCCCTCCTTGTATTATTGAGTTGAAAGGGTTGTGAGACCCATTGTTTGAGAGGTAGCCAAATACCTAAGTAAATTTGGAGTGAATTGTAAGGTTACCAAGTACCCGTAAACTTGGAGATTGAAAGGTATCCAAGAACCCGAAATCTTGGAAGATTGTAAAGGTTTGTCAAGCACCCGTGAAGCTTGACCATTAGTGAAAGAGTTGATCGAGCGGCTTCAGTCTGGACGTAGGTCACAAGTGGTGGTGACCGAACCAGGATATATTGTGTTAGCAATTCTCTAAACTCTAAGCTCTTTATTTCTAGCACTTTAATTGATTCTTTGATATCTTGTATGTGCCAGTATAAGTTCTACAATTGTGTTATATTATACATTATAGATTGTCTGAATTACCTTTCCACATATCAAAGTTTGCTTGAAATGATTATTTAGAAACTAGAAGGGGGCTTTTGCGAAAATTTTGTAATACTCAATTCACCCCCCCCCCCCCCTCTTGAGTATGGAAGCCACATTCCTAACAAGTGGTATCAAAGCTTAGTGCTCAGTTAGAGGTTTAACCACCTAGAGTTAAAGATCCTTGTTGGGGCTTCTAATATAATTTAATTTTAAATCAAACAAAAAAATGCAAGGCTTTGAATGTGATAAACCACCATTCTTTGATGGTGAGGATTTTGAATATTGGGTTAAAAGAATGGAAGTTTTTATTCAATCAATTCATCTTTATATGTGGCATGTTATAGATGAAGGTTTTTCGTTGAAAATAGAAGAATGCATGAATGATTTCAATAAAAGATGTTTTGTCTTCAATCTTGAGGCTATGCAAATGCTTAGAAAAAGTGTATATGATGATGCATATGCTAAGATTAAACATTGCATGAATGCTAAAGATATATGGGATACTCTTATTGCTATCTATCTTGTCAATGACGATTCTGTGCATAAAGATGCATATAGAGAGCAAGAAGAGCAAAATCCCTTGCAAGAAGAAAAAGATGATGAATACACTCAAGAAGGGATCAAAAGTGATCAAAGAAGCTCAAAATATCTTTGTGACAATGATGACATTCAAGTTGAGGTAAATAATATAAACCTTGATCATAGTCCTTCACATGATAATTTGCAATGTGCGTATGATGAGTTGAATGATAGCTTGTTGAACTTGAAAAATAAAAATTTAGCTTCTATGCAAAGTATTTGCTTCATTGAAAATCAAATTCAATCTTTGAAAAATATATATGATTTTCAAGAAGAGGACATATCCTTGAATCGTGAATCCTCAACCATTCTTAAAAATTACAATGATGTTGATAATCAAGTTAAGAAACTATCATCCAAACTCTCCATAATTGATAATCCTACATGCTCATATTCCATGTTTGAAAATGAAAATAATAGTGATACTTTTGTACAAGGAAAACCTATAAATGATTATGGAAATAATAGTTTGGACAGTGATAATAGAAAGAAAGCCAAAAATTTGAAAGTTGAGCTTGAAAAGAACAAGTTATCTTACAAACACATTATATGTAATTATTGTGGTAAAGTAGGACATATTTCTCATTTGTGCTATCATAGAAGAAATTCTTGCAAGAGAAATAAGTTGGTTTGGGTTGTCAAAAGTTCTATAAATGCTATTCCTAACCCTGAAAGACCCAATATGAAATGGGTACCAAAAAGTCCTTCTAGCATTTCCAGTGTGCAAAAAAGTATTCAAAATTATGGACAAAAAGGTCAGGAGAAAAAGGAATCTTCAAGGAAAATGCTTCCTAGGTCCAATGATGGAATTATCAATCAAAGAAATAATGGAACTTTAGCCAAAGCTTCTCACATGCACAAGATGGAACCCAGAAGGTTCAAAATCCAAAAAGAGAAGCAATGGATAAGAAAAAGTCTCCACTTGATTACAAAGGCCAAGGTATCAAATATCTTTACCTCTTATGCTTATTTACATGTGAATACAATGAATATGAGGTATATATCCTTTAGGCCTTAGGTAATGGATAAGATCGTATGTGCTTGGTTTGAATGTTGAAAATTATGAATGGCACATGATTATATCTATAGTTGTTCACTTATATGTTGATTTCTAACATAGCTGAATTATTTTACGCATATCTTGAGTTACATAAATCATTTTTAAGTGAAACCAGTGATCATTGAAAGCTATCTTGATAAACTTTAATTCTGAAGATTTTCATAATTTTTAGTTAAGTGTAATGCTCCCAGAAATCTCGTGAACGTGGTTGTTCTGTCATAAACTCTGTTTTTGACTAGTTTACTTAAAATGAGCATAACTTGAGCTGTACAAATCCTTTGAGCATGAAACCAGTGGCATTACAAATATAGCTCAATCAAGTTTAATACTAAAAATATTTAGAATTTTTGGATGTGTACATTGTTCCAGTAAATTCGTGATTGTGACTTTTTTTGTTAAATACTCTATTTCTAATGCAGTGAATTTAACTGGTCATATCTTGAGCTACAGAAATCCGATTGACATGATCTATATCTTGTTAGAAAGCTTGAGATGTGTACTATAACATATACAAAATTCAGAATTTTTGAAGTACTGACGAATTCCCATTTTTAACTACACGATTACGGGTTTATGAAAAGGAAACTGTGGAAATGTTATTAACTTTGTGCTTAATGCTAAATTGATTATTTAACTTATTATGCTCAGTTTGTGTGTGATATTATTGATTAGCATAATGAATTGATGATCAATGACTAACCCCTATGGATCCAAAAATGGATACCAAAAGTGCTTTGAATTATAGGATTACAACTACTTCAAGAATGTATTCAAGTGAAATAAGTCTATTCAACTTGAGACTTGAAAAGCATGAAAGTATCCAACATATAAGAAGGGATG
>JAVKPL010005132.1:0-12500 GCA_032173675.1 Gastrolobium villosum | reverse complement strand
TGAGCTAACAAAGATTCTTATGTCAAATCCGAAAAGCGTTTCTACAATTCTTATCACTTCTGTTTGGATGATAAAAATTGTTTCAAGTGATTTAGAAAGAGCATGTTTGGGGCTTCGCGTGCATATAAAATAATAGTAAATCGGAATTCGTTTGATCATAAAAACATCACCCGTAAGGTGCACTGTAAAAATTTCAGCACTTAAATTCTTTTCATAAAGGTTTTCCAAAACAGCCGCTGTTCATAAAAGTTCAAGGTAAAATAGAGATGATAGAGTCTACAGTCATCCAAGAGTGCCAAAATATTAAGCATTACAGTCATCCAATCAAACAAACAGCAACAGTACAAGTCCATTCATCAGCAAGCAACAGCAAACATCACGTCTTCATGTGCTTTTATGTCCTCCTGCCATTTAGGAAAATAGCAGCCCCGAAGGGGTGAGAATAATCCCAGTAGTGTGGCAACAAAACCAGTAATATAACAGTATTAACTAGGCACAAAATCATAAACAGTCACTTCAACATATCCTTGTTCCTTTTCATTTTTCCTTTTCATCATATTCATATATATAGCGCATATAACGCCCTTCCTTTCATCATATTCATATATTGCGTATATAACGCCTTTCCTTTGCGCTTTTAGCACCGTCGTGCGCGCACTTCACAGTGGAATCAAATATCCCTTGGCACCTGAGCTCCATGTGGATTCCAACTGTGGGCCTATGCGGACTGATGCCAAGTGTCCCATACCCCGGTACCTTGGGGATGCCTATATGATGCTTGCTCAAACACATGGTCCTGTACATAACTATTCTAAAACAAGGCCTATATGATCTTGATACATGCATGTCATGCTATGCTTTCACACACAGCGTAAAAATGCGGTATGATGTAAGATGCATGCTTATATACCTTTCATATAGCCAACACGGCACATATACTTTTCATATGCGTTATGCTGCCACATAACGTCTTTACCTCATAATCATATAGCCATCACGGCACATTTTTGGCAGTTTCCTTTCATCATAATGGAACATAATACTTTTACGGAATATGGAGCATCATGTCACAATTTTATACCAGTAGTCAATAGTCACATTAGGTAATATCGCCTGACACTTACCTTTGCGTGCCTTAAATAATACCAAACAGCAGCGAAGTATCTCACTTCTTAAGCGCACCTAAATCAATTACAACCAATCATTTACAGTGGCTATTTACAGCAGAATCAGTGAACATACAGCAGTGTTTTACAGTGGAAAACAGTGAGCATACAACAGTGTTTTACAGTGGAAAACAGTGAGCATACAGCAGTGTTTTTACAGCAGAAAACAGTGACGTTTGTGCTTAAAACAGTGAGCAGAAACAGTGAGTTGTTCTTTAAAACAGTGAGCAGAAAACAGTGGTATTTTCCTTAAAAACAGTGGACAGAAACAGCGACGTTTTACAGCAGGAAAACAGTGAACATACAGCAGAAACAGTGACCATTTTGAAACAGAAACAGTGGCTCTTTGGACATCAACAGTGGCAGAAACAGTGACATCAAACAGTGGCAGAAACAGTGGCATTTGAACGTTAAAACAGTGACATAAACAGTGGCATTTGAACATCAAAACAGTGGCATAAGTAGTGATTTGTGAACATTAAAACAGTGGCATGAATGGTACATTTGAACATTCAAAACAGTGACGTTAGTGGTGATGTTTATGCATCAAAACAGTGGCATGAATGGTACATTTTTGAGCATTAAAACAGTAGCATAAATCATGGTTTTTGGACATTGAAACAGTGGCATAAATAGTGGAGTTTGATCATCAATAGGGTGGTTTCTTTATGCAGAAACAGTGGCTCCTTAGGTACTAAAACAATGAGTGTTTTTGGTGCAAAACAGTGACATATGTGGCATTAAGACAGTGAGCGTTTTATGCAGAAACAGTGGCACATTATGGACTAAAACAGTGAGCATTTTATGCAGAAAACAGTGGCATATTATGGACTAAAACAGTGAGTATTTTATGCAGAAACAGTGGCATATTATGGACTAAAACAGTGAGCATTTTATGCAGAAACAGTGGCATGTGGGGCACTAAAACAGTGGCATAAGTGTGCAGAAACAGTGGCATCAAATGGTGATCTTGAGGAACCGAAACAGTGAGCATTTTATCCTCAAAACAGTGGCACATTCATAGGGAAACAATGGCATTTGCATACAAAACAGTGGCATATATATTCCTCATAAAATAGCTCCATCCTTATTCCTTTACCATACTCATTCAAGAATCCAAAACATATTCAAATAGACATTCAAGAACACACATGATTACACACCATGAGGAGGTCTAAGTTCAAGGCTTACCTCTTGTAGCACACACTTCTTGTCACACACCACACCTTTCTAGTTCTACCAACAACAAGTCCACACTTCCTAGGAGAAGATCTATGCGCATAAATGGTGAGGAGGACACCTTTGGACAGCTTCCAAGAGTGAGTGCCAAGGCTGGACAGTGAGGGGAAAGTGAGGAGGAAAACTTACACTTGCTTGGTGTTCTTGAGTCACGGTTTTGAGAGGTGAGGGAAGGTAAGTGACCAAGGTTTTTCTTTCTCCAAGAGGGCTTGTAGTCACGGCTAGAGAGGGAGGAAATGAGGAAGGAGCTTGGCTGCACTTATGCAAGGTGAAGAAGGCCTCTTGTGCGCACAAATAAAGGGAGAGGAGAGGAGGTTGCAATGATGGTCATTATGGTAAAAATCTGGTTTCTTGTGCAGGTGGGACTGCACTCTTGGTCAAAACAAGCAAGGGGTTGCTTCTAAAGTACACTATGCACATGCAAGGAGTGAGGAGATATGTTCAGATCTGAATGAGTGCAATTAAGTCAGAATTTTTCACACAAATGACCAAACCATGCGCACAAGGTGGAGGGGAGGAGGTGTCATCAAGAGCACATGCTAGGAGGTTTACTAAGTCAACATGCAAGACAACCATGTGGCAGCCAAAAATCTGAATTGATGCAGTCTATGTGCGCATGGGATGAGAGGTTGCAGCCCCAAAATCCTTCTTTGATTGCATGTGGAAGCAAGGGGCAGATTTGGCTCATGATGGACTGCCAAAAGCATGCAAAAATCTGCACATTGCAGCCTCATGATGGAAGGTGTAAGGTGGTTCTCCAAGTCAACAAGTTAGGCAGTTTTGTGTCATAGAAAAAATCTGATCTATGCCCCTCCATGTGCGCCTAAAGGTGAGATGTATGCAGCCCAAAATGATGCAAAGGTGTACATGTGTCGTCCATGCAATGAAGTTGAAGTCAAATGTGCACATGCAAGGTGTGAGGTGGCGGTTTAGCAAGGGAAAAATTGGCAGATTTTCAAAGTCCCAATTACTCTCTTATGCGCATGAAATGAGGAGTGAAATACATCTAGCCATGTGGTGTACTGTTGCAAACTCGGCAAGTATACCGATCGTTCCAAGTAATAAAAGTGATAAGTAAGTATCGTCTCCACAGGGATTGTAGACCAAGTACTACAATAACCAGTCCCCTTAAGTTGAACGGATCAAAAGAGGTAACAATTGTTGTTGGTTTAAAAACAAAAAGTAAATTAAAAAGTAAATTGCGTATTTTTAGGGTTTTCTGAAGAAAGAGATGAAGAAAGATTGAATTATAAAAGATGTAAAAAATAATTGAGAAAATATTGCAGTAAGAGGACAAACACCTTTCTGATCCCCACCTTGTAATCTGAATCAACGTTTACATTCGATTTACCCATTGATCAAACGATTCACCATCTTTTATTTGATTGGTTAAGCCCTAATCCCTTAGTGATCTTAACCTTATTAACCCTATTAGAACCCTAATCCCTTAGTAATTCCTTTTTAGGTTAAACGTATAACTCGATGAATCTTTCACGTTTGCGGTTCATGTAGCCTATCCCTAGTGCATACATGAACAGTTACTTTCCTTCTTGTCAGGAATTAGGATCCCAATATCCCTATTGCGAACCCTAACCCTCGTAATCCCATTAGAATGATCAGATCTAAAAGAATTATAGATGAAGAGCAAAGAAAAATAAATGCAATTAGATAAATAAACATAAACCTGATCCAAATTACAAGGGGTTCACATCAAGGGTTGTGACCCTTACCACAATAAAAGTAGATCTAGCCAACCATAGTCATGACTGATCTACAAAAATAAAACATAAATTGAAAAGAAAAAGAAGAAGAACATGAAGAACACGAAGAACTCCGAAGAACTCGAAGAACTCCGAATTCTCCTCTGAAGAAATCTGAATTGTGAGGAGTGGAGTGTAGCATCCGCTGAATGTGTGGAGGGGACCCCTTCAAATAGCAGCCAATTAGGGTTTCCGTGCAAATTACGAAAATATCCCTCTGATAACGTTAGAATTAAATTACACTTATTACATAACGGAAGAATTAAATTACACTTTATTACAAAAACGTATAACGGAAATATTAAATTAAATCAGATTTGAATTCAGATTTTGAATTCAAATTCTGAATTCAATAGTGGTGCGATCCTCTGGCGCCTTGTTCGATCTCTCGCGCGGTCTTCCCTTCTTTGTTTTTTCAAATTTTGAATTTCTTCACCTCTTAACCTATAAAAATATAGAAAAATCAGTGAAAGTGTGTCTGAACATGGATTGTTAATAATTCATTAAAAATAATAACTTTTATTACTGAATTACTGTCAAATTCTTATTCTTTTTACTCTGAAATATCTATATGATGAAGGCATATCAAACAATTCCCAGATTTAGATATTGCTGTCCCCAGCAATAAATAAGATCAAACATTAGGCAGCAATGATAAGACCTGTGAGAAGAATGTATGTCACTAATGCATTTTCCTACATTGAAGAGATTCAAAGTCATAATGCTATGCATGAATGAATTCAAAGTTGAGAATTTCAGTAATCAATTTCTGCATAAGGAATTAGAATCTAGCTTAATCACTCCTTACGAAGATAATCACTGCACTTTTCACTCTTGTATATTGGGTTTAAACTCTCAATCCATCAGTGCAATAAGACTACCATAGGCTTGATCCTATTCTCAAGTTCCCAAGAATGAGGAATATGTAACACATGCACAATTAGATCTAAAGGTCTTTGCAAGGTTGTAACTTGGCTTAGGCTAAGGTATGAATATTTGGGAAAGTGACTAATTTTTACTGTATATGAGATTGAAACACAACTAGTTGTTCACGCTCAAACACAATTACTCTTTTCCTTTCTATTCATACTCTCCCTTCTCTTTGTTGTCTTCTTTTCTTGACCTTTTCATGCTTTTTCCATTGCTATGCAACTTTTCATTTTGTTCTTTTTCTATATGGTCTCAGCTTTTGTTTTTGCCATCACTTTAACTTCTGTGAACTTTTTCCTTGAATTTTCTATAATCATTGCTTCAATCTTATTTAAGGTATGTCAAAAAGAAGTCAAGTGTCTTATGGTTGAATTTAATAAAAAAAAAATAGGCTAAGGCTCAAAGGGGCTAGCAAATGGGAATTTTTTTTTTTTTTTTAGGACAATTATATGGCCAAGTAGTTAACAAGAAAGAATTGCCTTTATCATTTCAGATCATGCATGCATTACAGAGAAACAGATCAAGTTCTAGAGTATTATCACAGTGAGGTCTCTCTACAAAGAAAATTTACTGTATAGGCTCAAACCTCACGGCTGTGCAATCAAACTAGAATCTAAATTCCCTTTATCATCACATATCAACTGTAACTCTCAACAAAGAATTCAATCAAACGAGCAATAATAAGTCTTATTCTTCAATGCATTACTCATACATTTATTCATTATGACTTCTCACACAGTATCTTATATGCTCTCTAAGATTTAATCATCTTATTGCGTGAGTAGCTAACACAGATAACACAAATCCAGGTATGTTGCTCAGAGAATATCAAAACAGAAATAACAAAAGAAATTAAGACAGATAGGTTTAGAAATCTCCCTTGATTCAGAAATTTTTTTCTGTTAGAGGTCTTTTCAGTTTGGCTCCTCTGTACCTAATGTGGTGTGCCCAATTCCCAGATTTAGAAAATTGTTGTCCCCAGCAATAATCAAATCACAGATGGATGAAAAACATGAGCCCACCATTCCCAGATTTGATTCCAGCCATCTCCATTCCTTTTTTTTTCTTTTTTTTTTTTCTTTTTTTTTTCTCTTCTCTTTTTTTTTTTTTTGAAGAAAAGTAACTCTACATTGGGTTGCCTCCCAATGAGCGCTTGTTTAACGTCACGAGCCTGACGTTGACAGATGATCAAGGTGGCTTGTAGCAAAGAACCAAAGCTGGCTTTTTCCCCTTAGTCATAGTCATCTTTTTTGATTTCTTTATCTTAACCTTGGGTTTGCCTTTGGTTCTTAATAGATGAGGATTCTTGAGCTTTGTTCTTTCATCTCCCTTGTCTTCAACAAATTGTGCTTGTACATCGGAGGGAAAAATTATAAGTGATGAAGAATTAAATTTAAAATCCATAATACTTACCTGGTCTCCATCCTCCTTGTGAATTGCCTCATCTTTTAGCTCATATACCACTGAATCTGTGGTGGCCAAGAATGGTTCTTTGAGAAGGTGAGCAAAGGCAGGGTCCACATCCATATCAATGATTGCAAAACTTTCTTTGTACCCAAATTTGCTCACATTCACTGGTACATTTTCTGCAATATTAACCCACATTTGAACAAATCGGTCGGGCAATTGTATAGTCATCCTTGCGGACTTTATATGCCTTATTCCCATTTTCTCTAATAAGTTCATTGGCACTTGATTCGCATTCGTCTCATCATCACATAAGGCTTGCTCAACATGTATGTCTACCATGGGGCTAGAGGTGTTAGTGCTTCTTTCACTGCATGCCTCAATTGAATTCACAAGATTAGCTTCCTCGGATTCTTCCTTATTTGAAGATCTCATCTCTAGCTCCTCATAGTCTCCATCTTCTTTAGTTTTGCACTCCTCCAATTCAAGTGTTTCATCATGAGAATGTAGGAGGGTAATTGCCTTTGGAGAGAGGGTCTCTTCCTTATATGTTCCATCTTTTTGCTCTTCTCTTACTTCAAAATATTCTTCCACTTTGGATTCTTCTACCGTAGTAGATTCCTCCTCGGTTTCGAATTCTTGAGTAGCTATTGCCATATCCTGATCTTTCAAGTATGAATTTGCCTCAACATCTTCAGTGACTTGCTTGAAAAGAGGTGCAGCATTTTCTATATAATTCTCTTGAGCTGTAATGGATAACTTCTCCTCAGCTTCTTGCTCAACTATTGGCTGATCCTGGAGTGCTTGGTATTCTTCGTAAGCCACTGTCTCGATCAGATCAATAATTTCTTCAGGTTCCATAGTGTGAAGTGGTATTCCAGTTGCTAGATCTAATTTTATTCTCGAGAGTGGGCATATACCATTGTATAAAATGCGAACAAATTCGCAATCTTCAACTGGACATCTTCTGCATAATTCATGAAGTCTACACCAAGCATGACACAAATGTTCTCCTTCCTTTTGTGCGAAGGAGGCTATCTCTTTTTTAATCTTTTTGGCTTTGGACGGTGGAAAATATTTTTTTAGAAATTTGAATTCTATGTCCTCCCATGTGGTGATGCTTTGTCGAGGTTGAGACTTCAACCACGTCTGAGCTCTACCTTTTAGAAAGAAGGGAAACAAATGGACCTTAATGGAGTCTTCAGTGGCTCCATCTAAGCTTACGCTACTGCAGAAATTCAAATATTTATCTATTAGATCGTAAGGATCCTCTGCATATTCACCCCCAAAAAGTTTTGCACTTTCAATGTTGAGCAACGCTTCCTCCCATTCTAATGGAATTTCAAGTTGTTCAACCATGATGTTAATAGAACATCATAGAGAACGAAAATAAAAAAATAAAAAATAAAAAATTAAATATCCAAGCTCAAAGATCAATGGTTATTTATAATATTGGAATTTACAATCCCCGGCAACGGCGCCAAAAACTTATTGCAAACTCGGCAAGTATACCGATTGTTCCAAGTAATAAAAGTGATAAGTAAGTATCGTCTCCACAGGGATTGTAGACCAAGTACTACAATTGTAACGCCCTCCCTTGTATGCATCCAAGAGAGTCGTTTGCTAAGCGGAATTAGAGTCGTTAACGTCACATGAGCTAACAAAGAATCTTATGGCAGTATACAAATCCGTAAGGCATTTCAATAGTTCTTATCACATCTGTTTGGACGATAAAAAATATTTCAAGTGATTTTGAAAGAGCACGTTTGGGGCTTCGCGTGCATATAAAATAATAGTAAATCAGAGTTCGTTTGCTCATAAAAACACCACCCGTAAGGTGCACTGTAAAAATTTCAGCACTTAAATTCTTTTCACAAAGGTTTTCCAAAATAGCCGTTGTTCATAAAAGTTCATGCTAACATAGAGATGATAAAGACTACAGTCATCCAAGAGTACCAAAACATTAATCATTACAGTCATCCAATTAAACAAACAGCAACAGTGAAAATCCACGCATCAGCAATCAACAGCAAACATCACTCCTTCAAGTGCTTTTACGTCCTCCTGCCATTTTGGAAAAATAGCAGCCCCGAAGGGGTGAGAATAATCCCAGTAGTGTGGCAACAAAACCAGTAATATAACAGTATTAACTAGGCACAAAATCATAAACAGTCACTTCAACATATCCTTGTTCCTTTTCCTTTTTCCTTTTCATCATATTCATATATTGCGTATATAACGCCTTTCCTTTGCGCTTTTAGCACCGTCGTGCGCGCACTTCACAGTGGAATCAAATATCCCTTGGCACCTGAGCTCCATGTGGATTCCAACTGTGGGCCTATGCGGACTGATGCCAAGTGTCCCATACCCCGGTACCTTGGGGATGCCTATATGATGCTTGCTCAAACACATGGTCCTGTACATAACTATTCTAATACAAGGCCTATATGATCTTGATACATGCATGTCATGCTATGCTTTCACACACAAAGCGTAAAAATGCGGTATGATGTAAGGTGCATGCTTATATACCTTTCATATAGCCATCACGGCACATATACTTTTCATATGCGTTATGCTGCCACATAACGTCTTTACCTCATAATCATATGGCCATCACGGCACATTTTTGGCAGTTTCCTTTCAACATAATGGAACATAATATTTTTACGGAATATGGAGCATCATGTCACAATTTTATACCAGTAGTCAATAGTCACATTAGGCAATATCGCCTGACACTTACCTTTGCGTGCCTTAAATAATACCAAACAGCAGCGAAGTATCTCACTTCTTAGGCGCACCTAAATCAATTACAACCAATCATTTACAGTGGCTATTTACAGCAGAAATAGTGAGCATACAGCAGTGTCTTACAGTGGAAAACAGTGAGCATACAGCAGTGTCTTACAGTGGAAAACAGTGAGCATACAGCAGCATTTTTACAGCAGAAAATAGTGACGTTTGTGCTTAAAACAGTGAGCAGAAACAGTGAGTTGTTCTTTAAAACAGTGAGCAGAAAACAGTGGTATTTTCCTTAAAAACAGTGGACAGAAACAGTGACGTTTTACAGCAAGAAAATAGTGAACATACAGTAGAAACAGTGACCATATTGAAACAGAAACAGTGGCTCTTTGGACATCAACAGTGGCAGAAACAGTGACATCAAACAGTGGCATTTGAACGTTTAAAACAGTGACATAACAGTGGCATTTAAACCTTAAAAACAGTGACATTAGTGGTGATATTTGCACATTGAAACAGTGGTATACTTGGTGATTTTTGGACATTAAAACAGTGGCATAACTAGTGGTTGTTGATCATCAAAACAGTGGCATAAATGTGCAGAAATAGTGGCATATAATGTGCAGAAACAGTGACATATATGTGCAGAAACAGTGGCATGTAATGTGCAGAAACAGTGGCATATATGTGCAGAAACAGTGGCATATAATGTGCAGAAACAGTGGCATATATGTGCAGAAACAGTGACATATAATGTGCAGAAACAGTGGCATATATGTGCAGAAACAGTGGCATATATGTGCAGAAACAGTGGCATATAATGTGCAGAAACAGTGGCATATATGTGCAGAAACAGTGGCATATAATGTGCAGAAACAGTGGCATATATGTGCAGAAACAGTGGCATAAAAATGGTGATTTTGAGGAACCGAAACAGTGGGCATTTCATCTTCAAAACAGTGGCACATTCATAGGGAAACAGTGGCATTTGCATACAAAACAGTGGCATATTATCTTAAGCATAACCATGAGACTTTCACTCTACAACTCATGCATACAAGTCATCATAAAATGGCTCCATACTTATACTTTAACCATGCTCAATCAAGAATCCAAAGCAAAACATATTCAAGGAGACATTCAAGCACACATATGATTACACACCATGAAAGAGGTCTAAGTTCAAGGCTTACCTCTTGTAGCACACACTTCACCACACCCTTTCTAGCTCTACTTCACAACAAGTCCCCACTTCCTATGATGATCTATGCGCAAAAGGTGAGGAGAACAATCTAGGACAGCTTCAAGGTTGAGGAACAAGGCTGGACAGTGAGAGGGAAAAGAGGAAGAAGGCTTGCACTAGCTTGGTGTATAGGTCACGGTTGAGGTGAGTGAGTGAAGAAGGGAGTTGGCTTGGTCTTTCTTTCTCCAAAGGTGCTTGTTGGTTCGGCTAGAGAGTGAGGGAGAGGAAGAGAAATTGGCTGAATGAAGAATGAGGACAGCCCCCTCTAGTTGTGCGCAAGACTTAAAGAGAAGGTGAGGGAAGGTTGCAATGATGGACATCATGAAATTTCTGATTTCTTGTGAAGGTGGGACTGCACTCTTGGCTTGAACAAGCAAGGGTTGCTTCTTAGTTACTCTATGCACATGCAAGGAGGTTTACTAAGTCAACATGCAAGACAGCAATGTGGCAGCCCAAAAATCTGCATTGATGCAGTCCTTGTGCGCAATGATGAGGGAGGTGCAGCCCAAAATCCTTCTTTGGTTGCATGTGGAAGAAAGGGGGAGATTTGGCTCATGATGGACTGCCTAAAGCATGCAAAAATCTGCACAATTCAGCCTCATGATGGAAGGTGTAAGGTGGTTCTCTTGGTCAACACTCAAGTCAGATTTGTGTCATAAAAAAATCTGCACCAAGACCCCTCCATGTGCGCCTAAATGGGGAAGTATGCAGCCTAAAATGATGCTAAGGTGTACATGTGTCTTCCATGCAATGAAGTTGAAGTCAAGGTGCATAAACTAAGTATGAGGTGGCGGTTTAGCAAGGGAAAATGGCAGATTTCTAAGTCCTAATCACTCTCTTTTGTGCACATGAAAGGGTGGCAAAAGGTTGCCATGTGAAGGTTCCTTGGTACACAAGACATCCTTGTTGGACAAGGCTTAGGGGAAGATAAGAATGGTTACAACTTTGGGCTGAATCAAGGTAGGTCCAAAAGCCATCCTTGGGCCATTGGCCTTACACACAAAGAATCCAATCACATAAGTTCAAAAGTGACAAGTCCACACACACACTAGCCCACTTCCAAAGTCCAATAAACACTAAAGCCTTCTAACATACACTCACATTACTCATATGATTAGATTCACATGTCTACACATGTATCCTCCTATGATTTAATTTAATTAATTACCTTAGTCTTATCCAAGGATAAAGATCAAACAATTAGCAAACCATCAAACCTACACCATAAATCCGAATTCTACACATGTACCTATAACATATAGTACTTATGTATATTACTAATTATGCGGGATGTTACACTCTCCCCACCAAATAGGAATTTTGTCCGCAAAATTAACTTACTTAAGAGCTAAACAGTTCTGGATAGCGTTTCTGAATGTCGTCCTCGCGCTCCCAAGTGGCTTCAGCTGCCGATCTGTTGTTCCATAGTACCTTTACCAACGGAATTTCTTTAGAACGGAGTCGCTTGACAGATCTTTCAAGAATTTGGAACGGTTGCACTTGATAAGTCAGATTTTCCTTTAGGTGGTAAAGCCCGTCGCACGCGTCCAATCCGGTCCATAATCAGATACGGTCCTAAGTACCGTGGACTTAACTTCTTAACTCCCATTCTTGATTCAGAGTCCCGAAGTAGGAGTGATTCTTAAGAACACATGGTCTCCGACTTCGAAAGATAGAGGCTTATGACGCTTGTCGTATTAACTCTTCTGTCTGGCCTGAGCCCGCTTCATATTTTCTCGAATCTTCTTTTACCTGTTCGGATGTCTTTGAATTCATCAGGTAGCTAACATACTTCGCTCACCTACTTCCGTCCAGCATCGGGATCTGCATTTTCTCCCATACAAAGCTTCATACGGTGCCATCTGAATGCTGGAATGGTAACTATTATTGTAAGCGAATTCAATCAAAGAAAGATATTGATCCCAGCTGCCTCAGTACTCCAAAACGCATGCTCGCAAGATGTCCTCTAATGCTTGAATGGTGCGTTCCGTTGACCATAGGTCTGCGGAT